>PVKS010000681.1:141192-176947 GCA_004027875.1 Aplodontia rufa | reverse complement strand
GATTGAACCCAGGGACACTTAACCACTAAGCCATATCCTTAGGGTGGCTACCTCAGGTGTCCCTGAGGGCGGGCGGGATGGCTCGGATCAGTCAAACCATCCCCCCAGGGCTGAGCAGGAGGGTGAGTGCCATGGCCAAAGTCTGGTTCCCCCTCCTTGGAGACCCCTCCATCTCGGCCAGAGAAATAAGTCAGTGACACAAAGAAGGTGGCAGCTCAACTCCGTTTATTACCAAGGCACACCGGTTTTTATAGGGAGGGGAGACAGCCAAGGAACCAATGGTGAAGCAGCAGACCGGCTTATCCCAGCCAATGAGGGACTGTCATGTTGGTGTTGTAGTTTAAAGGGGTACAGAAAGAAAGAGGAAGCAGCCCTCAAGTGCGCGCTTTTTTCGCGATCTTTTGCTCAGAGCGCTGAGCATGAAAGAGGAAGCTTAAGAGGAGATGAAGAAGTGTCATGGCGTCTGGGGCAGCATTTGTCTTTTGCACAGTGCCCAACACCTCAGCCCTTTTTATATTTTGATTTGGGTCAGGATCTTGCTAAGTTGTTTAGAGCCTAAGTTGATGAGGTTGGCTTTGAACTTTGCGATCCTCCAGTCTCAGCCTCCCGAGCCCCTGAAATTACAGGCATGTGCCACCATGCTTGGCCCTTTCCTCATTCTTATGAGATTTCTTGTAACTATATTGTGTCTACTTGGATAGTCCAAGATAATCTCGCCTTGAAATCTTAATATCTGCGAAGTTCTATTACCATGTAAGGTTTCATGTTTGGAGATTGGGATGTCAAAATCATTTTTTTTAATTTTTCAATTAAAGGATTTTTAGTCTTTAGAAATGATACTCTAAAATAGTGAATTTAGACATTTAAACACATCAGGTTTAACAGAGGGCTTTTTATAACACAATTTCTGAAAAGGCTACTATATTTTCTGGGATTTCAAAATTATTTTCAAAACTGTTCATTAGTTCTTCCATCATAACTCCTGGGTAAACAAATAGCATTTTACTATTGATTGTTAGAAGAGAAGTAGGGTTTATAATTAGAGTGACTGTAGATGCTCCCCCAAAGAACTAGTTTTAACTAGCATTTCAATCAAATCCCAGTAAATGATGTGGACCTCCCATCCCATAATCCATGAGCTGCAAACCCATAGCATGCCTTAATGGTAGAAAACAAGCTGCTGCGGCCCCTTACCAGCGGGGCTGGCTGAGCACCATTCCACTGTGTGCTGACCACTCTAGGTTATTTTTTCCCTCCACACGTAAATCCAGGAACTAAGCCATATGACCAAGGCACAAATTTACAGAATCTAATAGTCAGTTTGGGCATTAGTTATCATGAGGTAGGCAAAAGTACAATTTATGGGGGGGAAAAAAAAGAAGCTCAAGCAATATGTACATAGAATTTTACATAATTGGAGAAAAGAAAGGTTCCTGAGTTCAAGTCAACTAGGTATCATTAGGAAGGTGCATGATAAAAAAGGAACTGCTAATGCTATAAATTAAGGATAATTTGTACACAACATAAAATAACTATTGTCTTTAAAGGAAAAAACCACCATGGTAACTAGAAATGATAAGTTATGGGGCAGGAATTGGTTATCTATTAAGAGACTTCTCTGCCTTTTTTTTTCAGTTCATGAATGAAAATTGTTCTTTGAGTTAGGTTTGCTCTTTAGTGAAGCTATGATTTGTTTCAGATTAGCTCACTGCTGTTTATTTTTTAATTTTTTTTATTAGATGGATATAGAGATACAATTGAGGGGGAAACATTATCAAGCTTTCAAGAACCATTGTATATATACTTAGTTATCCAGGGCTAATGCCATATCATGGATGCCCAGCTTGGGTTCCCCCTATTGTTGTTTCCCCCCAGAAGAACTCCTGAGTTAAATGGATATCTCGTAGAGGGCAGAGATCTCCTTCTGAGATGATTCTCCCATATTCCCTTTCTCCAGTTTCCTAGGAGTTCTTCCTACACCCTCCCCCCTCCTCGTCCCCCTCCCTTTGCCTCCAAGTATCCTAGGGAGTCATCTCCCTGTTGCGTTGAGAATCATACAATTTGAAGTTATTGTTAGCTTAGCCGTCTAACATACTGCTTCCCCATGTATTCTAGCTTCCACAGATGAGAGATACCATTCAGCCCTTGAGTCTCTGAGATTGGGATACTTCACTTAGCATAATTCTGTCCATCTCCATCCATTTGATGTCAAAAGCCATAATATTGTCTTCTCTGATGGCAGAGTAGTATTCCATTGTATATATGTACCAAAGTTTTTGTATCCACTCATCAAGTGAGGGGCATCTGGGTTGGTTCCATAATTTAGTTCAATAGTAAATTGAACTGCTATAAACATTGATGAAGCCACATCACTATAATATGCTGATTCTAACTCTTTTGGGAAAATACCCAGGAGTGGGATAGCTGGGTCATAAGGTGGTTCTATCCTTAATTTTTTGAGGATTCTCCACACTGCTTTCCATAGTGGCTGAACCAGTTTGCAGTCCCACCAGCAGTGTAGCAGTGTTCCTCTTTTCCCACAGCCCCTCCAGCATTTGTTATTGTTAGAATTTCTCATTTTTGCCACTCTAACAGGAGTGAGGTGGTATCTCATAGAAGTTTTGATTTGCATTTCCCTTATAGCTAATGAGGTAGAGCAATTTCTCATGTATTTGTGGGCTTTCTGGACTTCCTCTATTGAGAAGTTTCTTTTTAGATCCATAGCCCATTTATCGATTGGGTTATTTGTAAGTTTGGTGTTTAGTTTCTTTAGTTCCTTGTATATTCTGGATATTAGCCCTCTGTCCGAGGTGTAGCAGGCAAAGGTTTTCTCCCATTCTGTAGGTTCTCTCTTGATGCTCTTGACTAGATCTTTAGCTGTGCAAAAACTTTTTAGTTTAATTGCATCCCATTCATTTATTCTTGATTTTATAGCTTGAGCCATGGGAGTTTTGTTAAGGAAGTAGCTGCCAACTCCTATGTCCTGTAGTGTTGACCCTACTTCTTTTTCTAGTAAGTTTAAAGTTGTTGGCTTAATATCCAGGTCTTTGATCCATTTTGATTTAGTTTTTGTGCAGGGCGAAAGATAAGGATCCAGCTTCAGTTGTCTACACATGGCTGTCCAGTTTGTCCAACACCATTTGTTGAACAGGCTGTCTTTCTTCCATACTATGCTTTTGCCTCCTTTATGAAATATCAAATAGTTAAATATATGGAGATTTGTCTCAGGATCTTCTATTCTGTTCCACTGATCTTTGGTTCTGTTTTGATACCAATACCATGCTGTTTTTGCTACTACAGCTCTGTAGTATAATTTCAGGTCAGGGATTGAGATACCCCCTACTTCTTCCTTTCTGTAGAGTAATATATTGGCTAGTCTGGGTCTCCTGTTATTCCATATGAACTTGAGTATTGCTTTTTCTATATCTGTGAAGAATGCTATAGGTATCGGGATGTGAAAACCTTTGGAGGGCTGTTGTTTTGCTTACCGCAGTCCCTTTGTCTCTTTGAACCTCACTTTCGTCAATGAAAGGACTGAATTAGATGATCTTTGAGGATCCTTACAATTCTGATATTTCTGAAATTTCCAGTCCTGTTCTTGAATTCTCATTAACTTCATCAAAAGGAAATCTTTCATGACTGAAATGTTATTTGTAAAATATTTTTTTCATATTGCATTTTAAGCTTAAATTTTTCAGATGAAAAAAGTATTAGGTTAAATAAAAGTAAAAGAGTGAGAAAGAGACTAAGATGCTCAAACCTATAAGAGACAGTATACCTTAGGTGATATTGGAGTGAAAGATTCTTTGTTCTAGCCAATTTTTGAGACCAATATCAAAGTGGAAAATCCTTGTAAATTTTTAGAAAGTGTAAATAAACATCTGTTATTACTTTGCATTTGGCTGTAAGTTATAGAAACTCCTATCTCCAAGTGGTATAGACAATAAGAAAATTTATCATCTTCTCACACAATGAAGATACAGGGTTATAATACTTCTGCACCTCCATGGTTTCATTAAGAACTCATATTACTTCCATTACTCTGCTCTGCCATCTTTAGTGGCTTGTTATACTGGCTTCCCTTGTGTTCAGAAGATGCTGTAACATTTCCATTCTAAACCGACATTACCCCAATACAGAAGAAAGATCATCTCTTGTGTGATGTTTTTAGAAGAAAGAAAAGATTGTTCAGAAGCCATTTAATAACTTTCCCATGTTCTACTAACCCATTTTACATACCCATTTTAAAATCAGTTTCAGGTAAGGAGAATGGGATTACCATACTTGAATAGACCCCATGCTATCCAAGAGAACTGTTCGGAAGTGATAAAAATGTTTTCTATCTGTGCTATCAGGGACAATAGCCAATACTTATTACATGTGGAAATTACTGAGCACATAAAAAATGGCTACTATAATTGAGGACTGAATTTTTAAAAATAATTTTGATTTATATATAACCATATATGCTTAGTGGCTATCACAGGACTTTATCAGACATCCAGGGCAGAATAGATGATGTTGGATAGACAACTACCATGTTCATTACAAATTTAAGTAAAATAGTTAGTACATGCTGTTTGTCTTTCAACTTCATTCTTAGTTACTGATCCTCCTGGGAGGCTTTTTTAGTGAGAGACTCTTTTAGAGAAAAACAAACTAGGTAAAACCAATGTACAAACTTATAAGGGCTAACTGTGACAGCATCTCCTAGATGTAGGGTAAGATGGGAGATCATGATATACCAGCATGTGCAAGTATGTTGCATGGATGAACAGTGGAAATCTGGTTGGAATTTAATTGGATAGGGGCCCTGCTGGTGAGAGAGTCTGCTCTCGGAGGATTCATTTATCCCACAGATATTTAAAAATCATTTGCTATGAGCCAGGTACTCTTCTAGCTATTTAAAAGGTAGTAAACAAGACAAAGTCTCTATTCTTATGGAACTTAGAATTGTTATAAGCAGGTAAATAATATGATTTCACATTGTGATTGTTAAGAAGAAAATAAAGGTAAGAATGAATTAAGTAAATTTTAACACACACCCAGATCTGTTTCTTACCAAAAGTTGAGGTGATTTAATATTTTTCCTTTGAAAAAAAGACTTTCAGTTTATAGGCTTATTTTGTTTCACAGAAGTTAATAAGTAAATAAGTAAATAAATAAAGTTATGTTTGTATTTGCTGTTTGCCAAAAGAAAGAAAGTTAAATAAGTTTATGAGAAGGCAACATGTTTCTCTGCTATTTGAAAATTAAATTTTGCTCAGTATGTTGTTGTGAATCTTTGCATAAGCCAAAGGGAAATTTATTTCTAGCTTGATTATATCCCTCTTTATGTTTTGCCTTATCTGGAGAACTTTGGCTATCTAAAATAGACTTTTCACATCCAGTTTTCTCAACCATAAAATGAGATTATTATCATAATAATTATGATTGATGGGTTCCAGAAAGATCTGCCATTAATCAAAATAATTATCAAATGTTTTATAAAGTTGTAGGTCAACAGAAATATTTAGCATTTTTTTACTTAAAATTAGGCAAGTCAGTGGGCTGTAAGTGTAGCTCAGTGGTAGAACACTTGCCTAGAGTACTAGAGGCCTTGGGTTTGATACCCAACACACACACACACACACACACACACACACACACACACACACACCCCAAGTCATTTAATGCCTCTGGGTCTTAGTTTTTCCGATGTTGAAATTAAGTAGTTATAGTATTATCAAGAACGTGAGGAAACCGATTCTCTCAGTGATGGTAGAAAAAGAATTTGGTACTACCTTTCTGGAGAGCCAATTGGAAGAATAAGTAAAGGTTATTTAAAATGTACATAAGTCTCCCCCCAGAAAAAAATTTGAACAAGTGCTCAAAGGCACATATTTGGTCTGGGGATGTGGCTCAGTGGTAGAGCATAGCACACTCAAGACCCTGAGTTTGATTCCTAGCACCACAAAAAATAAAGTTGCATATAAAGGTACATATTTAAGGATATTTATCATACTGTTGTTTATAATGATATCAGATAGTAAACAGTTTAATTGTTCAATATTATGAATTTGATTCAATTATGTTGCAGCCCACATGGAATTCTATGTAGTATTTAAAGAAAATAATATTAATATATATTAGTAAAATTGGAAAGAAGCTCACAATGTGCTAGCATTTGTGTTGACCTGTACCTCATCACTTTGGCATACTACAATCAAGGGTAGTAATTATGATCACTTTTTAAAAAAATCTAGTATTATTAATGTTATTGAGCACTATAGTGTCTTAGGTAGAATGCTAAATTTTGTCCATATATTATCTCATTGAACTTTTCATACTAACCCTACTGAGTAGGAATAATTTGGAACCTTATTTTCCAAGTGAAGAAACCAAGGCTGAAAGAAATAAAGTAATTTGTCCAAGGCCTTAAATTCAAATATGGTAGAGTGAGAATTCATACCCAGCCATTTGTCTCCAGAACCTAAATAGTGAAATCATGGGCTAGACCACCTTTCTATAAACCACCTTTGTGTTCTAGATGGCATAGTCATCACAGGTATACTGTGGAAACCCCTTCACATCCTTTCCTGTAACTTAATACTTATTCGAGAGTACTTTGGCCCATGTATGCAGCAGGGGAAAAGGTAAACTATCCTTTAATAAACAAAGAGGTCTGCAAACTATGGCTCACAGGCCAAAGTCAGCCTGCCACTGGTTTTTGTAAATCGTGTTTTATTGCAGCACAGTTGTGCTTATTCACTTATGCATTCTCTATAGCTGCTTTTTTGTAGTGTAAGGGTAAAAATGAATATTTTCAACAGAAATACTGTAGCACACAAAGATTAGAAGTTTTATTATCTGCCCCTTTACAGAAAAAGTTTGCTGACCCTGTCTTAATACATTAGAAATCTCTGAAGGATGTGTATCCTATTACATTGACCACTTTTCTTTGCTTAAAGAGAATAATTATTAAACAAACAAAAACCGTTTAAGAGTTACTGCCCTGTAGTAGTAGGTACAGGCCACAGGCAGTTGTTGAGAGGTTTTCTGAGAAGGTGAACGAGAGCAGTCTGTTTCAGAACTCCTCAAGGCCCCGTGCTTGGCCGACTGGCATTCCCTAACTCGGCCTTCTGCGTTGCCCTGACACTCTGCCTGTTGCTGCTCCTCTGAGATGGAATGTGTCTTCACAACTGAGGCTCTCCATTAGTCAGGGTGAATTTCCTGGGCCCTGGAGACATGGGCATGACATCACCATGGACCAATGAGAAAGGAGCCTCTGTAGTGCAAGCCCTCAATTCTCTTTAGAGGACTGTAGACTGTGTGTTCTGTTCCTAGCCCTCAGGGTGTGATTTGAGACTGCCTTCCTCATCCAGCCATATTCTGGGCACAAATGTCTAGCTTCCAGACCCTAAAAGCCAGGGCAAAATTCAAAATCTGCAGAGCTGATTCTGCAGAAGCAGATTCCCGTTTAGTATTTTTTTCTAGGGCTCAGGTTTTTGTTCCCAGAGTTTCCACTCCTAATAACGTTGTTGCTTCATGTGGTGAGGGTGGGTGGTGAAAGATGAAGTCTGCATTAGATAAAATACACTGGGCAGTTAAAATTTATGAATTAGGATAGGTTGATAGCATAGCAAAAATCAGGAGCACATTTGTTGATTTGTTACATTTCTTTTGTGTGTAGCTTAACATAATAAAACAACATCTTTTAATAGCAAAGGGTCCTAACAAAATTAGTGTGGCTTAAAATAGGGCAATTACCAAAGGAACTTTACTGAGAGGATTAGTACCTCGTTAAATCTTTTATCTTCAAGAAGAATAGAAACTTTTTACCCCCAGTTCGCTTTTCTTGGGATTTAAACATTTTGCATAAAAACCTTTCTGTTTGTCTCCTTTGTCTCTCTGCTTCCTAATTTATGTTATTTACTTATTCATTAAAATGATTTGTGGAACTTAGTCTTAGGGGTAACTTTGTTAATTCTATGTACTAAAATGCCTATTGAGAGACTTGTTTTCTAATTGGTTTAATCTCTTGTTAACAAGCTATAATTGTAAAATTTCCCCTTTAAAAACTATTCAAGGTAACTGGGGCTCAGAATTCAATGTGAGCGTACACTGGACAGACCTTTGTAGTATAATTCAGTAATTGAAGCCAAGGGCTATGTTTTCCAGTCTTCATAGGCACTCTGTGTTAGAATGAGAATGATTGCTTTATTCTCACTTTTTTTTTTCATATTTGAATCCTTTTTGATGAAGTCAAAGAGAAATTAGGGAAAATGGCTATCTTTATTAGTATGCTATTTTTGGCCATTATATATCACAGAGGATATTGACTTTACCATGTTAAAAAAAATCCTTGTTTCTGCAAGTTGAAGATAGTTACTATTTTTTTGTAATTTTAAGAATTCTTTATTTAAAAAGTCACTTGAAAGCACATGTATTCATCCTTATTTCCTAAGAACATAAATACTAGTAATTAAAGATATTTCCTTTAGAGCTATGTAATCTACCATAAAAGAGCACTTTTTTAAATTCATTTTTTATTAGTTGAAAAATATAGCCTTACATTTAGGAGGGAGTCATTGTCATACAATAAAGAACAAATGTATAATGACAGGTCAAGCCAAGGCTGTTGCCATTCCATGGTTCCCCCCTTGGGTTCCCAATTGTTCCATGTTTTCCCCTATTTAAACCCCATGTTAATTGGACTTCTCATTGAAGTTGAAGGTTCCCCACTGGGCTGAATCACCCATACTCCCTCCCTCCATCCTCCTTGATATCCTTCCTATACCCTCCCCGCTGCCTGGCACCCTCCCTACCTCTCCCAGCATTATAAGCAAGGTTCCCCCTGCTTGTGTAAAATTTCATACATGTTGAGGTTAATATTAGTTTGGCCATCTTTCATACTATTTCTGATTGTATTCTACCTACGACAAATGAGAGTAAACATTTGTCCCTTGAGTCTCTGAGTTTGGGATATTTCACTCAGCATAATTTTTTCCATCTCCATCCATTTGGCTACAAATGCCATAATATCGTCTTCTCTAATGGTGGAGTAGTATTCCATTGTATATATGTACCACAGTTTTTGAATCCACTTGTCAAGTGAGGGGCATCTGGGTTGGTTCCATAGTTTAGCTATATAGTAAATTGAGCTGCTGCTGTAAACACTGATGAAGTTGTAGCTCTATAATATGCCAATTCTGGCTCTTTTGGGAAAATACCCAGGAGTGGGATAGCAGGGTCATAAGCCAGTTCCAGCCCTAATTTTTTGAGGAGTCTCCACACTGCTTTCCAGAGTAGCTGTACCAGTTGGCAGTCCCACCAGCAATGTGACAGTGTTCCTCTTTTCCCACAGCCCCTCCAGCATCTGTCATCATTCGTACTCTTCATTTTTGCCACTCTGACCGGAGTGAGGTGGAATCTCAGCGAAGTTTTGATTTGCATTTCTCTCGTTGTTAATGATGTAAACCCTTTTCTCATATATTTTAGACTTCCTCCATTGAGAATTTTCTGTTTAGTTCCATAGCCCATTTATTGATTGGATTATTTGTGGTTTTGATGTTTGATTTTTTGAGTACTTTGTATATTTTGGATATTAGCCCTCTGTTGGAGATATAGCAGGCAAAGATTTTCTTCCATTCTGTAGGTTCTCTCTTGATGCTCTTGACTAAATCTTTAGCTGAAAGAGCACTTTTTGTAATACTTTAGTGATTCTCCCTCAAAGATCTCTATGCAGTTTACAACATTAATTATTAAAATTTCAAAACATCTCTTGGAGATAGTCTAAGTGCTTTCTTTATTTTTAGCATTATAAATGAGGAAACTGAGGTACAGAGAGATTGAAGTTTCTCTCTGTGACATTTGTAGAAGCAGATATTACATGTATAAATCATTCTCAGTCCTCTAAAGAGGATAGTCCTTCATGTCTTTTCATAAAAATTGTTTTTGTTTTGACAGCTTCATGAACAGCAATGCTTATTTTTCACAACCATTTCATTGGGACAAATATGTTAACTGAGCCTAGGCAAAACCGGAGCAAGCCCTGTAAGGGGCTGGTTATCTAAGGGGTAGCGGTGTGGGGACATGGGGCCCTGAACTCCCCATTCTCCTTACTCCCATCCCCCAGTTTTTCCCACCTGAACTAATATTTGCCACCTCTCTATTCAGGAGTTGTCAGGACTACTGAGGAGTTAATATTGATAACATACTTCTTTTGGAAGAAAGTTTTTATAGAAGTGCACAGTTAGTTCTGGCCCCAATACCAGTCACAAACTTCTTAAGTGGTTGCTATGTGTCTTTGGGTTAGATTAACCACATCTCTGGTTTCAACGAGGTAAGGCTCTGGGAGTAAGATCTACTGCTGCCTTGAGAGAACACATCTGGTTTGAAATGTGGAAAGCCATATGAACTTTAAAACCACCATATAATAATGTCTCTTCATACAGTACTGTGTCCTGCTAATTTAGGGAGCAGCAGATGCCTCCCTCAGAAACCCTTCCAGAGGGTTGGCATACTGTACTGATCATCTCATTAAATCCTCAATTTTTCCTATAGAAGAAAATTCTCAAAAAGCTTTTCTGGAATGTGACAGTGAGAAGTCATAAGAGATTATCAGATCAATGTATAAAAAATTAAAGATGAGTCATGTCACTCCTAAAGGGGTTGACATCAATTTATTATATAAAAACCAAACACTGTAAGAAGAAAAGCCTTTAGTCTCATTAAGAAATCGAGACAAAAATCCTACTTAATCCATTTTGCTTTTCCTTTTCCTCCAGTTCAGCTGGTGTGCAGGTGTAATGCAGCTTGGCAAAAGCTTTGAACATTTGGAAAAGGGAGTCATTACTGAAAGTCACTGACACACACTTCCCTTGGAATGCTGCTGATGTCATGGAAAACCAGGACCTTAGCAATAACCCCTAACAACCAGAGCTACAGTAAACAGTGAATGTTACCTCCACCAAGGCATTGGTTTTTAAGGGGTTTTAACAGGCTAGAGCTTGCCAGCCACAACTCATAAAAATGTTCTTATAATTTTACCCTACTTTCTAAAAGCATTGGATAACTGCTGAGTTTTCTTTGCCACTTGGGAATGCAAAGCCAAATTCATGTCAGTTTCAAGGTTTACAAATCAGAATTTATAGCACCTCTTTTCCAGTTCTCTCCTTACCCCCTGCCATGCTCATGGCGTTAGGCTTGAAAAGTTAATACTTTTTCAAAAAAAGTCTTGTCTGAGTGGCTTCAATTTCTGTGATGAGGTGCACTGATGTACTGTGTTTTGTGTAGTGTTTTATTAGTCTAGTGGTTAACCCTATCTGGTTAATTGGCAGCTCCTAATCTATAAGTTATATTGCAACTAATTTGAAAGAATTGGGCAAAGTGATATATTGTTCAAACTCTAAACTAGATGCATTGCAAGAAAATGGTATATATGCTGCCGTGTAGAACTGTTAAGAATGGTTGGTATAAATGTAAGAAGGCAAAAGAAGAAACAGAAACCAATAGTGTAGGAGGCCAGAGTTGGCTGTTGGTTAGCATAACAGCTTGGGAGAATATTACTATGTAAACCGAACCCAGCATGACTTCATTTAGACCTGTCCACATGGTGGGAAGAAACAGAATGATAGCTCTGCTATTAAAAGGCATTGTCCTGGTGACTGTATAATTTATCACCCAGACTGGTGCTTTTAATAGTGAAGTGACTCTCTTAATAATCATTCTCTTTTGAAAAAGAACAAACTGGGACTGTCCCAAACAAATAGGGCATATGGTTACACTCATCATTGTACTAAGACTGACATTTGTGGAGACAGTCTTCCCAGTCTCAGAGAGAGTAGACATAGTCAAACTATATAGGGTGTTTTGGTTATAAGAAAGCAAGTCCACTCTTAGAATTATAGTATGAGATTATGAATGCTATTACTACAGGATTTCCATAAGTTAGAGTAAGCTTGAATTCATACTCTAATTTACTCAGTTTTGAACATTACTTTTATTGCTGTGGACCAGAGGTTCTTGAAATGTAATCTGGAGTCCCTACTGGTCTTCAAGATTCTTTTGATGGGTTTGTGAGATCAAACTACTTTCATCATTGGTTGTCATTTCCATTCTCATGCCCTCACTATTGTATACAATTGTAACATCATGAATACAAAACCAAATATCAGAATCCAACTGTCATTTAGGCCAGACATTAAAGAGGTTTGTAAGAATGTTTTCAACACTACCCTTTTTACTTTTTTTTTTTTTTTTTGAGGCTCTAAGGATTGAAACCAGGGGTGGTCTACCACTATCCCTAGGCTTTTTATTTTTATTTTATATTGAGACAAAGACTCACTAAGTTGCCCAGACTGGCCTGGAACTTTTAAACCTCCTACCTCAGCCTCCCCAGTTACTGGGATTACAGGAATGTACCACCATGCACCACTCACAAAAGTTTTTTGTTTTAGAAGATATAGTTATTTTTCATAAAATTTTATTTATTATAAGATTTTATAGACATATTAGAATTGCTTTATGTGAATTAAATAAATATTTTAAAATCATCAGTTTACTTTCTAATATGGAAAAATAACTTATAAATAAAATCTCTATAGGTCTGCGATGATTTTTAAGAGTATAAAGGGGTTCTAAGACCAAAAGATTTGATAACTGCTGCTCTAGACCTTTCTCTCTGGGAAAGGAATATGCAAGTAAAATGATAGATAAATTCTCTGACAGGGCAGACCATCTGTTCATTATTGTGTCTGCTGTATGCCTCACAAAATGCCTTACAGAGTTTGTACTCTGTGTAAATATGGGTGGCCAATGCTCCTGCGACATCTCTGAAAAGTTTCTACCTGCTCTAATATTTGCGTGTTACAGTAACATTATTTGGTTTGTTTGAGGTCTTTGACCTGCTCTTTATTCTATTTAGTATTTTTTTGAGTTAGTATTATTTTGGCGTAACAATAATGTTTTCATTTTTTCTTCAAAAGTTTTCTGGAATAGGGGTTGGAGTGGTAGCTCGGCAGTTCAGCGCTTGCCTGGCATGCGTGAGTACGTAAGTTCAAGCCCCAGCAGCACGTACACAGTGAAATCTTGGAGTAATGAAAGCCAAGTGAAAAACTAAATAAAAATTGTTTCTCTCTTGCGCTCTCTCTCTCTCTTTCAGTGTCCCTCTCTCTTAAAAAGAAAAAAAGTTTTTGGGAATAGATCAAATTCTCATATGGAATAAGTATGTTAGATAAGAAAACTTAAGGAATAAGAGAAATGGAGCCCTCCCCACTTTTTAAGTGTTGGAATTAAATCCAGGGTCTCATGTGAGTTAGGCAAATGCTCTACCACTGAGCTACATCCCCAACCAGGAATTCATAACCCCTCCCCCTTTTTAAACCTGCCTAATTCTTGTTTATCCTTCATTTCAAGGTCACCTTCTTCAGTTTCCATTCTTAGACCCTCCTGGTTCCCTTCCCATGTGGTTTCACATATCCTTTATCACAAGATTTACTATGCCACCTCAGTACATTCACATTTTGGTTTCCCAAGTTAACCTTTAGTTAAGTGCCTTTGTGTCAGAAGCAGTTTTTAATGTCCTTATTCCCAGAATGGAATACAGTAGCCCCTCCTTATCCACAGAGAATATGTTCCAGTCCTTTCCTTGGATGCCTGAAAGATACTACTGAACTCTATATGGTTTTTTTTCTCCCAAACACATCTATGATAAAATTTAGTTTACAAATTGAGAACAGTAAGAACTTAATAATGATAACTAATAATAAAATAAAACATTTGTAGCACTATAGTTTAATAAAGTTATTTAAAACATTTGATTGTTTATTTATGGAATTTTCAGATTGTAGTTGATTAAAACCAGGTTAGCAAAACCAAGGATAAGAGGGGTCCGCTGTAGTAGTACGTGGTGAAGAAGTTAAAGAATATCTAGGTTGAAATGTCCAGAAGGGAGGAAACTTAGGGAACCTAACTAGTCAAGTGTTGTTATTGTTTTCAATGTCACATAACATGGTATCCGTAGTACTGGAAAATAATTTTCTTTTGCATTTAAAAAAAATTTTGAAAAAGGAAGATAGATTGGTTTGTTATAACCTTGCATGCAGACCAATATATATCAGCCTATTTGTTCACACAAACTCTTTTTCAGAGTTAGAATCTTTAAAGCCCTTTGAAAGAATACTTCTTTCTGAGTATGTGATTTCTTTTGATATTGGAAATCATTTACATTGGCAGAAAGGAAAAATGTGAAATAATTTTTGTAATACTGGTTCAATTTTGCCATAAATCACATTTCATTCTTCTTTTACATTTACTTTCAAAGGAAAATATTCTTCTCTGATTTCTAGATTTGTTCCTTTAGGTAGAAATACTATATATATATATATTTTTTTTTTTTTAAGAGAAAAGGACAGTGAGAGAAAAAAAGAGACAGAGAGAATCTGTTTTCATTCAGTTCTTTACGTGGCTTTCGTTGCTCTGACACTTAGTTGTGTATGTGGTGCTGGGATGTGAACCCGTGTACTTGCCCATGCCAGGCAAGCGCCTTAACTGCTGAGCCACTGCTCCTGCCCCAGAAATACTATATTTTTAATACCTGCTTAATTTAATTCAAAAGATGCCTCCAGGGCTTGAAGTTAACCTGCTACTTTTAAAATCAACATGACAGGATAAACTAAGTCCATTATTTCATGATTTAATACCAGCTACAACTGTATGATGCAAGTGAAAGTCAAAATCTAAGGTTTGTGATGCTACTTTTTAAAGGATGTATTGTACTTGGCTTTAGTTTTGTTTTTCTTCTCTGACTGTTGTTAGTTGTATATATCTCCAGGTTGGTTTGTTTTGGAGAACAAAAATTTTTTATAATTACTTACCAAATTTACATGCAAATTCTTAACAGAAAGCAAAGAGGACAGACCACAGTTAGTAATCCCCATTTAGCGGCTGGAGCAGTGGCTCATGGTGTTTGCCTGGCATGCACCAGGATGCAGGTTGAATCCCAGCACCATGTACTCAATGAAGTATCAGAGCATTGAAACCCACATAAAAAACTAAATAAAATTGATTCTCACTTTCTCTCACTATCTGTCCTTCTCTCTCTCTCAAAAGAAAGAAGAAAAGAAAAGACAAAAACCTGTTTGAAAAGAGCTTGAGAGTAGATTATTACATTGTCTGAGATGCCGGGGATCACTATGATTTTTGTGGAGAGGTTGCTGACTGGTTGGGAATGGGAGAGAACCATGGTTCATGCTTGAACCAACTTTACTGCTTTCTGCATATTAGGGTAATTTTAGCAAGTTATCCTACTTCTCTTAGCTACTATTCATTTTCCCATCTTTAAAGTCAGGCTGGATTAGTTATCTCTAAGGTCCCTTACAGTTTGTTTTGTACTGTCAGGATTGCATGTTCTTGAAGTCTCTAGTTGACAAAATACAGTGTGTGAGGAAATGATACACAGCACAGCGCTGCATACCCAAAATGGATTTTGACCACACTGGTGTGATAATCCTCAAAGAAGTAGAAAATACAAATGGGCCAGGGGCTGAACATGAACATGGTGACAGTGAGCAAAATATTGAAGCACACAGCTGAAAGCTTTATTTCCTGGCTTGCCTGCCTTGAGAAGGGCTGAACCTGCCAAATCCTTCTGGCCATCAAGGCCCAGAACTTTGACTAGCTCTTATTTTGAGCTCTCCCCATACCACACACACAAACCGCACAGCAAAATTGTCTCTCTTCCTTCATATTTATGTCTTTTGGCTACACTTCTATTTATGCCAGGACCTTGCTTAATCCCCCTTCCTTCCAGCTGTCACTGTATTTTGGCTGTTGCTTTCTGGGGCCTTTGGAAAGCAGCTGCAATTTTCAGAGCAGGGACAAGGTGGTAGAGTTGGTGGCCATGCATTGTAAGGGTGTGTGGACTCCATCAGGACCAACAGTCACTTTAACCTGGATTAAGGCAGTTCAAATAGTGCTCCTTCTCTCCTTCCTTGGCAAGCGTCAGGACCCATGGCTTTAATTTCTCCTCCTCCCTTCCTCTTTGGGGAGCTTTCCCTGCTCACATTCCTCAGCATTTTTGTCTGCGAACATCCTGTGGAAGATTTGATTTGTCTTTAGGTTCTCTTGCCAGACTGCTCATCATTTTCATTTTTTTTCTTCCACATAAAACATATTTGTCTGTCGTGAGAGCTTATGATGGTTAGTTAGAGCCTCTGTCCTCTCTTACAAGTTTAGAAATTTGACCCTCCACAGCTCTGACAATCCATTCCAAACCACGAGGTCTCCCAAGTCCCAGAGAGCTGTTGGCCATGTTTTCTGTCCAGCCCCAGCAGTTATGGTGTCCTTTCACCTCTGGCCTGTGATGTTTTCCCACACAGCTTATCTGCTCACATCTCCTATTGGCTCTTCATTATGGCAGCTGAGCAAAGAGGCACTGAGTTCTCATCATTTTAGAAAACCGAGGCAGAATTAGTAAATTTGACTAAATTCTTGAGTTATAATGTAAGGAGAAGCCATGTGTTATGAAGGTTTTTAATTTTTCCACTTGCACAGACTGACTTTGCTGGCCTGAATATTGGAAGCAAAACAAAACAGAAGTCCCCTGCAGCCATTGTCTTTTGTAGTAGGGCATTGTCTTTTGCTGATGAGTAGAGCTTTTTTTTTCTTTTTTTTTTTTTTAATGAGTAGAGCTTTTTAAGATACAGTGGATTGTTCTTTGCTACTCTCTCTAGAACCTCCATAGCAATCCTGCCCTATACCTGAGAGCGCCCAACCTATGCTTCTTGTATAAGATGAACTCCACGTAGTCTTCAGAATCTTATAAAACAAAAAACAAACTCAAAGTATTTATTTTTGGAGTTTTTTTTTTAAGAGAGAGAGGGACAGTGAGAGAGAATCAATTTTAATTAGTTTTTCATGTGTCTTTTGTTGCTATAACACTTCATTGCGTACGTGGTGCTGGGGTTTGAACCTGCATCCTCATGCATGCCAGGGAAGTGTCATAATCATTGAGCCACTGCTCCAGTCCCTCTCGAAGTATTTCTGTATGGAGGTTTTTCTAATGTCTCATGTCTGTATGAACTTTTTTGGTTTTAGCTAAATAATTAAAATATTACTTGATGTTAAATTCAAATAGGTGAGTCTATTTGATAAAATTTTTAGTGAGGAACTTGTTTCACTTTGTATGTATTATATGAAGTATTTCATTCATAATTGGGAATATAATACTACAAAGCCATTTTGCTTTCATTTCTGCCTGTCTAGTTTGTTTAGCTGCACGTTTGTAATACCCAGTTAAATATGCTGTTACTTATCTTTTCTCCTATTCTGAATTTCACATTGTCTATAATTCATAGAATCATAGTATGGTAGACTATTAGAGCTGGAATGGCCCTAAGATGTTAGCTATCTAAACTCCTCATTTTATACATGATAGAAAGAAAGCTAACAAAAGGAACAGGTAGGCCAAGAGCCTACCCCTACCAGTGTCTGGGCTCACAAGTTTCCGCTATATCACCCAGGGTCCCCATGTGTCAGAAAATTTCCAAAACATTAGTGATGGCTTCTTTAACTGACAAAATGTAAATCCTGTTGGAAAAGGCAGAGGCTTTGAAGCCAGACAAATTTAGGTCTGAATATCTCATTCTGCCACCTACTGGCAGGGTAAATTGGGTATGTAAGTAATGTTTTTTGGGACTTTTGTTTCTTCCTCTGTAATATGGGAGTAATAATAATATTACTTAATGTTATTCTGGACACTAAATTATATACATAAAGTACCTTTTATCAATATTATGCTCAACAAATGATTATTATAAAAAATCTGCCAATAATTTAAAAGAGTATAAAGAGTATCTTATTATGGGGTAGTCTAAGCCTCTCTTATTCAACAATAATTTTCTCAAATAAGTATTAACTTATGAATGGAGTGAGTTGTCTGGAAATCAATTCCTGAAATTATTTATACCATGGCCATGATTCATGCATTTCCCTTTTCTTTATGACTTTCATCTGCAATGTATCTTGTCCAAAAACTTTTGTACAAGTTTAAACTTACCCAAAGAAGACATCTGGAGTATCTTTGGGTTTGGCCTCTGATTTTCATTTAACTAAACATTTGGTTATAAATCTTAAAGTATACTCTGCATAGAATGTTTTATTCACATCTTTGGGAAGTTTGAGATATTTAATATCTTTCTGACACTAAATTTTGTGAGAAATAGCTTTAATGTAAAACTATGCATATCTATTTGGAGTATAAGTAGAAGTTGTGTTCAGCAAAAAGGGGTCCAAGACTGTTCTATTAAAAGGAAGCAGGATGGGGGCTGGAGCGGTGGCTCTGTGATTATGGCGCTTGCCTAGCATGCACAAGTACACAGGTTCAAACCCCAGCACCTACATACACAACTAAGTGTCAGAGCAACGAAAGCCACGTGAAAAACTCAATTTAAAAAAAAAAAACTGTTTCTGTCTGTCTCTCTCTCTTTCTCTCTCTCTCTCCCTCTCCCTCTTTCTCTCTTTCTCTCTCACTGTCCTTCTCTCTTAAAAAAAAAAAAAAAAAAAGGAAGCAGGACTACATTGTTGAACCTTACAGTATGGGGAGAAGGAATGAGTTAAGAAGCAGAAGCTAAGATGGAACTTGCAAAAGCCAGAAACAAGAAAAGAAAGTTTGGAAGCTTCTGAAGAATAGATTGAGGGGAATTTCAGTTGAGAACCTCTCAGATTAGTTGGATGTTGTTTCTGCCTGGAATGCACTTCAGCTGGAAGTAGAGGGAAGGACCTTGAGAAACTAGACAGAAAGGATTTTTGCGTTTATAATAAATAAAGGCTGAGGAGAAAGAGCTGTGGCTTAGAGTTCAGAAGTAAAATGCAATTTTCTGGGCACCATAGCACACACCTGAAGTCCCATCTACTTGGGAGGTTGAGGCAGTAAGATTGCTTGAGCCCAGGAGTTTGGGAACAGTTTGTCTCTTAAAAAAATTTTTTTTAAATAAATAAATAAGTCCAGGGGCTGGAGCAGTGGCTCAGTGGTTTCGGTGCTTGCCTGGCAAGCACGAGGACCCTGGTTCAAACCCCAGCACCACATACACAGCTAAGTGTTGGAGCAACTGAGGCCATGTGAAAAACTAAATAAAGTTGTTTCTCTTTAAAAACAAAAAAAATAAGTCCAACTAGAAAGAGGCACTATGTACTTATTCACATAGTTCCCTAATTGACAGGGGACTTTCAGGCGCATAGAATATGGGCCATAACTTTGGTTAGGTGAGTAAAAGCTGTAAATACTCTTAAGGATTTTGTTTGATTTCTTAGGTAGGTATCCATCATGAAGAGTGGAATGGATGTTCCTAGTACCTGTTTGTACCTAATGCTATATACTAGATTAAGAGTCTTAGGTCTGTGGTTTCTTAAATATAAAAGCAGGCGTGATTTTGGAGGGATATTGGATAATCAAATATGGCTAAAAAGTAGAGGACCTATTTGGCTATATTTTGGGTTCATGCAGATGGGATCAGACCAAAGGAATTTGGCAAGTATGAAACTTACCACTTAGAAGTACACTGAAATAGTTGTGGCAGCAAAAGAATTTCTCCAGGAGTCTTATTCCACTTGAGGCATAACAGCCAGAGATTTCCGGCCCTTGAGGGAAGAATGCCAAAGTTGACAAATTTTAGTAAGATCAACTTATATCTATAAGTCACAGTTGAATTGAATCGTACTGTGACTATGCATGCGTTTCTCTGCTTTTCCTGTAGAAGACATACATGAGTAAATGTGACTTGGAGTCCACTTTCTAAAAGTATCTCTCTTTAATTTCATGTCCTTTCATTGAATTTTAAAATATTATAGTGTAATAAATAAGATTAGAAAATAGTTAAGCTTTAAGACTTTGGTTTAGTTTATTCTGCATTCTGCTTGAAATTCTGACATATTTATCATGTCATTTCTTAAAGCTTTCTGGCAAGAGATCTTCATAATCTAAAAATTGGTCTTGCTGTTTAATTGTTCCTGAGCCTTTTTATACTGCAGCAAAGTAAATGACACCTGCCATTACATTTCATCATCAGCTTTACTTATTCCTTGTAATCTGACATTCATTCCTGTAGCACCCAATTTTATCCCCTTCAAGTACTCAGTCCATTAACTTACATACAGTAAATTTTCAATAAATATTTTTAACTTACTGGTGAAGGAAGAAGTGGTTTTTTTATGTTTTACGCAACTATTATGGAGAGAGACTTCCAACATATTAGGAATGTAAGTTTAATTGAAGAGCAAACATTTACCCAAAAAGGTAATACAAGGAAACTTTAAAAATTTTAAGAGCCTTATTGAGTCATAACTTGTTCAGCTTTATGATGCTTGGATTTAGCATTTTCATCAAATTTGGAAAAATCTAAGCTATTATTTTTTTTCAAATCTTTTTCTTTTCCAGGTCTTTGTGGACTCTTACTGTATACACATATACAAAATCAGATGAAGTTGTCCCAGAGCTCACTGGTGCTCCTTCATTTTTGTGGGGTTTCTTTTCTCATTTTGCATAGTTTCTATTATTATGTATTCAAGTTCACTAGCTATTTCTTCTGCAATGTCTAACCTATCATTAATTCTAGCCAGAATATTTGTCCCCTTAGACTTTATCTGGTTTTTTTTCCTCAAAAGGTTTTGTCTTTTTAGTATTTGTTCTTATTTTTTTTAAACATATAAGACTATAGGTATATCTATTTGAGTGTCCTTGTGATATGTGTTTTTCAATTGATTTCAAATGCTTACATAATTTTCTATGTGAGTTACATATGTTTTGCTCTAGTAAGAACATGAAGTATGGGCTGGAGAGGTGGCTAGGTAGTTACCACATTTGCTGGCATGTGTGAGTACGGGAGTTCAAACCCCAGCACCTCGTACGCAACAAAGTGTTCGAGGAATGAAAATCACATGAAAAACTAAATAAAAATTGCTTCTCTCTCTCTCTCTCATTGTTCCCTCTTTCTTTAAAACAAACAACAGCAACAACAACAAAAGCATGAAGTATAATCCCCTTCCCTGAGAGAATGTTGCTTCATACCTTATCATATACACTTGTGAATTATCAGCCTTAACTGCTGGATTTCAAACACCTATAAACCCAAGATTTTTTCCCACATTTTATTGGTGCATTATAGTTTTACACAATGATGGGATTTGTTATATGTTTGTTCATGCACATTATATAACAATATAATTTGATCAATATCATTCATTCCCCAGTACTTCCCCCCTCTTCTTGGTTCTTTTCCTCTACTGATCTTCCTTTCATTTCTTAAGACCCCCCTCAACCTTTCTTTTCCTTTTTCCTCTCCAGCTTCTGCATATAAGAGAAAACATATAACCTTTAACCTTCTGTGTTTGACTTATTTTGCTTTACATGATAGTCTCTAGTTCCATCCATTTTCCTACACATGACATTTCATTTTTTGTTATGGCTGAATAAAACTCATTGTGTGTCTTTACCACATTTACTTTATCCATTCATCTGTTGATGGATACCTAGGCTGGTTCCATAGTTTGGCTTTTGTGAATTGTGCTATGAACATGGGTACCCATGTATCATTATAGTATGATAACTTTAATTCTTTAGGATAAATACTGCGGAGTGGTATAGCTACTGGGTGGTCATATGGTGGTTCCATGCCTAGTCTTTTGAGAAACCTCCATTCTGATTTCCATAGAGGTCATTTTAATTTACAATCTCACCATAATAAACCCAAGATTTTTTTTATTAAGGAGTCAAGTTATTACACAATCATCATAAATGTACATAAAGTTACAATATGATATGCATTTGTTCTTAAACCAGAATTACCCCCACATCTCCCACATCTCAGTCTCTTGATTCTTCTATATTTCACCCCTACAAGTGATATAAATGCCAGATTGTGAATTTTCTAGAATTAAATGATTGCTTAAGTATTATTTGGATTTTCAGGGGGGTAAAGAGTATGCTACATTGTTGATTATCTCCCCAGATCCCTCCCTATTCTTTCCTCCCATCCCCCATGCCTCTTCCCTCCCCCCTCCCCCACCTATATGTCTCTGGTTCCCCTAGATTTTGTGTTTCTATGCTTTTGGTAGATCTAATGCATGAGTTTCACTACCTTTCACCGAAGCCTGGGTTTAGCTCCAGCCTCTACCAGTGAGGGAAAAAGTTCGGCCCTTGACTCTCTGGGTTTGGCTAACTTTGCTCAGCATGATTTCTTCCATTGCCACCCATTTACCTTCAAAGGCTGCAATATCGTTGTTTCTAATTGCTGAGTAGAATTCCATTTTGTGTGTGTGTGGTATGTATGTATATATATGTGTGTGTATATATATATATATATATCACAGTTTTTGGATCAATTTATAGTAAAGGGCATAAACTGAAGATTTTGACAGATACGTTGAGAACTTGGGCTGCAGCAGAGCTACTCTGTCAGTCTTTGAGCTCTTCTCTGATACCTTGACTGCCAACATGACACTGCTTGCTTGTGTCTAGAGCTCTTGTGTATCATTGTGGATCCCTATTGTGTTGGTCAAACCATCTTTCCCTAGACCTTCTTATGGAAAGGTATACCTAGAACTTCTGTTAGATTTTACATCTATGGAAGCTTGCTAGTTGTTCACAATTGAACAACTAGGCTCTACTCATTGGACTCTAAATAAAATTGGTGCTTGCCTACTATTTGATTAATGTACTCTGAGTGTATTCCCTATAAAATTTGTTGTTGTTTTCCTGCCCTTTTTTGAACATCATGAGGGAAAAAATTTCTTTATATGGTAATAAACTTTGTAATTCATAAAATCATACTTTGATCACCTCCTTACTTTAACAATAGAAAGCACCTTATCTGTTAGCTATAGCATCTGTATTAGTTCTGAGTCTGTTTCAGTTGATTGACTTTTTCTCTTCATTTTGGGTCATATTTTCCTGCCTTATTGCATACCTGGTTATCTTTAACTGGATACCACGTATGGTAACTTTTACTTTATTGGGTGCTAGATGTTTGTATTTCTACACTTCTTTTTTAGAGGAGTATAATTAAATTATTAACAGCAGTTTAATTCCTTGGATCTTGCTTTTAAGATTTGTTTAGGCAGAGCCAGGCTTTGTGGCACATGTCTATAATGCCAGTAACTGAGGAGGATGAGGCAGGAGAATCACAAGTTCAAGGCAAGCCTTGATTAAATTAGACCCTATCTCAACATGAAAAAGGGTTGGGATATAGCTCAGTGTTAGGGTACCGCTGGATTCAATCCCCAGTACTAGAAAATAATAGTTTAGGCAGGGCCATTTAATTTAAAGCTGATTATTCCCCACTATCAAGGCAAGACCCTTCTAAGTACCCTATGCAGTACTTGATGAATAATGATGTTTTCTAGTCTGTTTATTGATAATAAAGACTACTCCTAGTCTCATGTGAGTACCACTACTCTTCTTTCTACTTCTCAGATCATTCTTTACTGGCTAGCCTCAGGTTTTTCCTCATTTGTGTACATTAATCTGTACCCTGCTGCATATCTAGGGGAAGAGCCTCCAGAGATCTGTCATGTGAACTTCAGCTGCCTTCTTCTCTCCAGATCCTTAACAGTATCTCCTCAACTTGGAGAGTCTGCTGGACTCCACTTGGGTTTTCTCTCCCTGCGTCACAACCTGGAACTTCTTTCAAACCAGTAATTTGGGGGCAATCATAGAGGTTTTCTTTCTTTTTTACCATCTCTCAGGGATCTTTGTCTTTCATTGCCCTGTGACTTTTCTTTGGGGGGGGGGCGGAAGTTATACATTCTGTTTCTTTAAAAAATGTTTCAGTTGTTTTAGGTGGTAGGTCAGTCTTGTCTGTGTTACCCTATTTTGACCAGAAGCAAAAGTTCTTTAGAGAACTTTTTTTTCCCTGCCTCTGGATTTATTTGTACAAACAGCACAGGAGGACACTAGCTCCCTGCAGAGAGGGGCCCAGGGGTCACACCAGTCCTTCTCTCCTCACATTCATAGACAGAGGATTTTACTTTGGAGACTTCATGGGGGCCTGGGCACTTTTAGAAGCCTGGGCACCTTTGGAGGCCTGGGCAACTTTGGGAGTGGGAGCCGGAGCCGGAGCTGAAGCCGGAGCTGAAACTGGTGCTGGAGTTGCGGTCTGGCCCTTGGCTTGGGGTTTGGCCTTTGGCAGGCAGAGCTTGCTCTCCTGGGCAATGTGGGCACGAGCACGCTTCCCAAAAGTGGGGTGGGCAAGGAAGGCAAGGCGATCAAGCTTGCGGCTTGATCTCCTTAGGCTTTACAAGGGCCTTGATAGCCTCTGCTCATGCACTCATGGCTTTGGCATTATTTGCCTGCATCTTTTTCAGGCCCTTCTTGTTGTGCTTCTTGGCAAAACACATATTTCTCAGGAACCTTGGGTCTACCCCCTTAAGAGATTCATATCTTTGTGATCGAGGTTTCTTGATGCCATTTCTATGCCATTTTCGGGACTGGTTGTGCATAGTGTGGTTCTTGGACTTGGCCATGTCTGCACTATAAGCCACGGCTCCCCGAGCTCTGCTTTAGAGAACTTTTAAGTTTTCAATGGTAGTTATAGAAGTGACAAATAACAAAGCGGGGAGTCTCTGGCAGAAACATCATGTTTCATCATAAATTGAGTTAGGAAAGAGGATTTCAGATTAACCGTTGTGTCTTCCTCCTACTTACATCCTTTACAAACATTTGCATAACAAATTTCCTTGTACACATTGTTGACCACATCAATGGGTAGATTATTGAGTTTGGGGGGAAAACATCCATAAGGTACTAGAAGGATAAGTTTTGTTGAAATAGGAAGTGACCCAAAAGGGAACTGGGTTGGTAGCATACTGAAATATTACATTAGTGTCTTTATACAGTAAATAGTTGTGAGGTATTGGGTTTGATTCGTTTTGCTTTGTCATTTGGACTTCACTGGGTTGGCAGGCGAAGAAGCAGGAAAAATATAAAAAAGCTAGAGAAATGTGCTATCTCCTTCCTGTTCTTACAGCTCTTATTAATGCCAATTAAGCCAATAAATGTTTGCAAAATCCAACTAGACTGGGATAAGGTAGTTCCTGCAACTTCTTTTATCTTTTTATAAATATTCATTCTGCAAAGTAAGAAATAGTAGTGTCTAGAATGCAAATGTGAATCCAGGATGCAATATACAAAAGTTGTTTGTTTGTTTATTTTTCCTTCCAATTTGTAAATGTGAGCTTCTGGTTGTCTAGAAGGCCCTCAGAGCAGAAAAAGACCCTTCAGAGTTTGAGTTCATCTACCCACTCTGTTTGCTTAATTAGATCTTAGTGCGTGTCTCCCTTTCCTCCCAACAGTGTAAAAATTAGCCAAGTAAGAACCAGATTACCTTGGAAGATCCCTGCACCCCCGCTTTCTTAGAGGAGGGGTTTAAATACATATTGAATTTCAGTAGAACAATTAAACAGACTTTACAATTTGGTCCTACATGCTGTAGCTCTCCCTGCTCTGTTGTGGCAGCACTAGTTCCAGGAAAAGAAAATGATGTTTTTATTTGTTTGTTTCCATACAATTTCCTGCGTCACCACTTTTTTCTTTTTTGTGAGCCAAGCATTTGTGGTTGGTAATGTTGACAGAATCCTTGTAGAATGGAAGGAATTCGTCTCCACAGAGAGAGGCTTTTGTATTTCAAGTTTTAAAATTCTAGAATACTTTGCTAATAACAGTGTTGTCAGTTTTTCTGTGCTCCTTCATGGAGAAGATGGATCTTTCTTTTGTCCAGTTGTTAGATTTTAGGAGTCTCTCTTTTAAGAAAGCACTTGAGAAAAACTACTTAACCTCTATGAAACTTGCATCCACATAGCTTACCCTGCTTGGTCTTGAAGTCTTAGGTTATTTTTGTTGTCGTCGTTTGTTTGTTTTTATAGTGTGAGTTCTATGATAATTCGTATTTAATTTCATCCTAATGGGACCATTGCATATTAAGTGACATTTATTAATAAAATATTTGGGAAAGTATAAAATATGTTGCAACGATAATGAGTTATAAATTTCCTCATATTAATAATATAACCAAATCTATTCGTGAAGGTTAGAAAACAAACTTTGATAATATTTTTGTTCTAGTAGGATTTTGAACTCTTACATAAAGGTATAAGCCCTTGTTTGTTATTGTGAGTACTCATTCTGGTTCCATAGCATCTCATTGATTCAAAGAAAATGCTGTAGTTTATGAAAGACTTACTGCTGGTAGTGGTAGGAGGGTTGGGGAGCAAGACAGAGAAATTAGATATTCAAATATTTACTAACATGCCTTGTGGACCCTGCACTCCATATGTTATCCTTCCATTTCTGAATCTCTGACTATGGCCTGGCTGAGTAGGTGGGATTTGGAGAAGAGCTAGAAAATCTTATTCTTATTCTTATCTTTTAACACTTTTTCTACAAACTAATCTATAGAGGGATAATATACATTTTAAAGCGTGTCATGGAAAAGGGGTGACATTGTGAAAAACTGATGGTATGTAGAAATAATGACATAAAAGGTATGAAATTAGAGTATTTAAAGAATTTTAGAGCTAAAACCAGGCACAGTGGTGCACTCCTGTAATCTCAGTGACTCGGAAGGCTGAGACAAGAGAATCACAAGTTCAAAGCCAGCCTTAGCAACTTAGCAAGACCCTGTCTCAAAATAGAAATAAATAAATTAATAATAGGCTGAGGATGTGGCTCGAATCCCTGGTTTCCAAAAAAAATTTTTTTAGAGCTAAAAATAGTCTTAGACATCCTTTAGATTATTGATTGATTGAGACATGGTCTTCACCAAGTTTCTAGAGTCTTGCTAAGTTGCTAAGGCTATCCTTGAACCTATGATCCTCCTGCCTCAGTTTCCCAAATCTCTAGGATTATAGGCGTGTGCCACCACATCTGGCTCATGTATTTTATTTGATAGACAAGAAAACTACTGTTCTGAATCTTATTAGCCTTGCCCAAGAGAGCTAGTTAGTAGAGATCTAAGATGGGCACCTAGGTCACTTAACTGCCAGCTCACTGTACTTTCTATCACAGGTTGAGTATTCCTTAACTGAAATGTTAGGGACCAGAAGTGTTTTGGATTTCTGACTTCTGTGGATTTTCAGATATTTGTGTGTACATAATGAAGTAACTTGTAGATGGGGCCTAAGCCTAAACTTGAAATTCACTTATGTTTTACATACACCTTATGTACGTTCCCTGAAGGTAATTTTATACAGTACTTTTAGTGTGTCTGTGTTTTGACTGATCTGACACATGAAGGTAGGTATGGAATTTCCCAATTGTGGCATCATGTTGGCTCTCAGAAAGTTTTGGATTTTGGAATTTCAGATTAGGGATGCTCATCCTGTGTGTTCTGATTCTGTTTTCTGTCTTATTTTGGAAGCAGTAATCCACACGAGCTGTACATCCTGAATAAAACAGTAATAATGGCAATAACAACTATTATTTTTTTTAAAATATATAATTTAAGCCTATTTCCCTTGCTTGTTTGCTTATTTGTTGACTTTTTTATATTTAATTTGTCAAAAAGCCACAGGAGCCAGGTTTTGGGTAGCTCATGGCCTCTGATTATTTTTTGAAGTCGGAGATAAACCACTGGTGAAGAAATCCCTTCTTACATAAACTTTTAAAATCTATTCACTTGAGTGTTTTGAGTTGTGATTTCTCTGGAAGACAGTGCTCAAGCCACAGCTGACTGTTCTTGACTTTTGCTCTGATGTATCCCACAAAATGCATAATAGATGACATTTAGGAAGCCTAGCTCATGGCTGACTATTCTCACCACACCCTTCCACAGCATTTTTTTTTTCTTCTCCCATCCCATCCCAACCTGCCTTGACCCAACTCAGTGAACAAGAACCATTGTATGAATAGGAAGGGAAATTTCTTAAGTATATGGACTTATAATGACTTGGTAAGTGCTATAAAAATACCCTGCAACCGAGTTGGAAGTTGCATCATTCTTGCCTCTGGCTTTATGGCCTGGACCCAGCTGGTATAATTCTTCAGTGTAATACTGAAGCAATTTTTGCATCTGCCAAGTAAATGATTTAGATTTCAGACGTATGAAATGTCAAGCTATAATTGTTCAATTCCAGTGAATCACAGGTGTATTTAATTTACTTCCCTTCTTGCTGTTTTCTTTTGCTAAGCTGAAACAACTAAAACGAGTATACTTGTATGAATCTGCAAAGTGAGTTTTAAAGTCAGTCAATGTATTTGAATACCTTTGTATTATGTAATATTTTTCTTTTAAACATATGAAACTTAATAGAGTGTAAGTCCATTTCATGTAGAGAAAAACAATTGTTTTCACCTACAACTGTTATAATAATAATGGAAGCAGTATATGGTAATGACAGAACATGGGGAGTTAGAAAATATGGATTTATTTTTGCCTTTATTGTTTTTTTTTTCATTTGATCTGTCTTGAATAATTCCTTTTTTATTTTCTATATCACCTGTATTATAAAAGTGAATAAATAATACTTCCACTGGCCACACAGAGGTGCTGGGAGAATGAAAGATAAATTCTCCCAAAGAGTTTGTGCTGCTTAGAAGACTTGTTTAAACAAAAGCTGACTCCATTTTCGATCTTGTGTTTTCTTATATTCAAAAACAGGGTCAGAAGAATCTCAAAAGCCTTGGTTATTTTTCATAATTTCATGCATAAGTAAAGAGATTTTAGTACAATTATTTGCATATTACAGGGAAGCTAAAGCCCCCCCAAAGATTTAATTTTTGCCCTACAATGAGCAACTTTAGGAGAATAGGGGGAAATTGATGGGAATATAAATGTATTAACATCGGCTATGAGATGACAGTTGTTGAAGATGGTAATGAGTATATGGCAATCATATATATGATCTTATCTAACTTGTTTATGTTTTTGTGCTTGAAATTTTCCATATCAAAAGTTTAAAATGTTGATTTTTTAAAAAAAAATGAATAGCTCCTGTTTTCATTATAAATTTCTTTTTTAAAAGTTACTTAATTCATTTATCTCTCAGGTAAAAGAGTTCTTTACTTCTTTGGGTCCAGTGAAAAATTAACATAAAATGTATGTTTCTGGACCCTGTACACAGAAATTTTAGTTTTTCATATTCAAATTTTGTATTCTATTTTTGGTAATTTATAAATCATTTGCTACCTTTTGCAGTTTTAACTTATAATGCTATTTCTTTTTTTAAGAGAGAGGGAGAGAATGGGAGAGAGAATCAATTTTAGACCTGTAGTTGGGTATGTTGTGCTAAGGTTTGAACCTGGGTCCTCATGCATTCCAGGCAACCTCTGAGCCACCACTCCAGCCCATGCTATTCCTTTTAGAGTTAGTAGATTACACTTTTCCCCAATACTCTTGTTCCACATGCTTGTCACTTTCTCATTGTAGTTGTTGATTTTAGATTTTTGTTTTCCTGTTTCTTATAAGTAGTCACTTATTAACCCAATTACTTTACACTTCAATGGACTTGTCAGTGGGTGGCCATGTGAATTATTTCAGCTTTTAGAGACACAGATCAACCATGCCACCTTGTACCCACAACAGAAAGCTGGTGATTTTCCCATTGTAGGATCTTATTATAATTGAATGGCATTTGAAACATGTAAGAGCACTCCCATTTTTAAAAAATCACCCTCAACTTGGGTTATTCTCACTGTAAACGAACATAGGTAAAGCTTGTTATTTTATAAGCTCCCAGGTAGCACAAATGCTGAACTGGAATTACAACATTCTCCGTATGATTTACTTTTAGGCATCAAAAGAAATCAATTTTACAATGGAGTCATAGAACTTCATAGCTAGGAAAGATCTTAATGATCATCTGATATAGACTTTTCAGTTTATTTAGGAAAACAACTTCAAGCTTCAGATTAGAAGGCGAGGTAATTTGTTCATAGTTACATTCCTTAGTATTGGCAGAGCTGAAACTTGAACCCAAGCTCTTTAGTTTTCAATTCAGAGTTCTTAACTAGGTTGCCTCTCAAGTGCATTTGAATCCTTGATGTTGTTTTTGAACACTAGATAATGTCTCTGCTTCTGAAACTTAGAAATTTTACTCTATTTTGCAAAATTCTGCCAAACATTAGAGCCTGAGGCAAAATGAAAGACCAGTGATACTGATCTGATCTTTAGTTAAAATTTGGATATTTTCTTTATCGTGGATTTCTAGCATTAATTTTTTAAATTGCATTAAAATATTATTTATTGTGATCACTGCATTTTTTGGCATCCTCTAAAATTTTGCTTCTAAGGGAGGTACCTTTCTTGATTCACTCTATTCCAACCCTATTATTTTTGCTTTAATCCAGTAACTCTATAAATCCCTTCTTTCAGCCCTCTGATAATAAAATAAAATCAACCTATGAAATCTTTTTAAGATTTTACTATTGGTCACCTAAAAATGATGATAGAAAACAAACTAGAGTTTGCAAGTGCTATCTATTGGCTGTACCTATGTACATATGTATGTGTGTATTTTTTGTAGTAGCTGAAAGCATAGTAATTTTTGGCTCCATGAATTAAACTCTTTTAGAATGGTTAGCAGTTTATTGAAAAGGGTCAAACTAAGTAAGGGGTTCTGTTGTTTAATCCTTGACTGTATTGTGTTTTCAGTTCTCATATAATTATGTTTGTTTTGATTTCTATAAATTGGGAATGTGATCAGAAGTTCTTTATAGGCCTATCATGTTCCGTATTTTGGTTGGTCCTCTCAATGACTGTTTGAGATAGGTATTTTATTAGGATTTTTTTGGCTCCAAGTGATAAAACCCAACTCACACTGACTTAAGTTAAAATAAAAGTGAATTCGTTTGCTACCATCATTGACATATCTACGGGGTAGATCTGACTGCAGGCATTCAGTGTCCTTTCATCAGGGTTTTGTCTCACTTGGCTCTGCTTTCCACTGGGTTAGCTTTGTTATTATTTAATCTTTTCCCACCTGAAGCTTCAGGCTTATGATCCAACTGCTTAGTTAGAAACCTAAGCAAAAGGAGAATGAATCTGTCCTGATTGTGCCAGCAAGTCTCAGAATTGAGTCTAATTTGCCGAGCATCAGTCATGGAACAGACCTTAGGGCCTGGGACATAGTTTAGTTCATTGGCTAAATCTGGTTCATGTCCTCAGCTCTGGTGCAGGCCCTGGACTGAGTGGAAGAGAGCTGTTTCCTCTAATGGAAACTTTCCCCAAAAAGGGCTTCTGGACAGGCAAAGAATCTACTAGAATGTTATTATTTTCTCAAGGTTACACAGCTAATAAGTGATAGAGTTTTAATTTTGACCCAAATCTTCCTATATCTAAAGCAATCCTTTTTTTCTCCGTACCTTGTTATGTCCCTGAAAAACCAAGCTCCTTCTCTTAAATGTGAAACTGTGATGGTTGCCATTTCTTTATAGCAGTGATTTTCAAAAGTGGTTGATTTTGCCCCTAGAGGAAATTTGGCAATGTCTGGAGACATTTGAGGTTGTCTCAACTATGCAGGAAGGTGGGAGGCATGCTATTGAGTACCCGCCCGGGATGATTATAAACATCCTATAGTGTACAGTATAATCCCTCACAATCATTACCCAGTCTAACATGTCAATAGTGCTAAGGTTAAGAAAGCCTTCTTTTAGCTTCCATTCTAAACTATTACTGTTAATAAAATCTGAAAGAAAAAAGTTATATGGAATAAGATTGAAAGAATTTGAATATCTAGGTGCAATTAAGTAGTCTCACAATTTAGAGAGGGTTTCTTTAGCTTTCATATCAGCCTACTTTAGAATATTAAATTAATGTGTAAATTGAAATAGAATTCACATTGCTTTTTTAAAAAATGTTTATGCAATTTTAGCTAACTTCCAGGCCTAATTTTCATTCTAAAATAAATCATATAATTTTTCCTGAATATATAAATTAGGGATATTTTAAATCAAATACTGCATGCTTTTGTAACAAATATATGTTTATCTTGAAAGCCTTTATATTTTTATTATTATTAAGAAATTTAGTTATTGGACAATCAAAAATTCATCCTACGAAACAATATGATATGTATATATTCCAAAAATTAGATTTACCCCCATTCTCCCATCCTTACCTCTTCACCCCCTTTCCCAATACATCTCTATGAATGCCCTCGGTTATGTGTTACTACGCCTTTGCTGGGTCTATTACATGAGAATTGACCACCTTTCACACAGGCCTGGGTCTAGCTCCAGCCTCCACAGATGAGTGAAGACATTCAACCCTTGAGACTCTGGGTTACGCTAACTTCACTCAACATGATTTCTTGAAAGCCTTTAAACATTTCAAATGAAAGACTCCACACCATGGGACATAATTACTTTTCAAACTCTAAGCCAAGGCATTTTTTTTTCCTTTGAGATCAATCCTTGTTTTTTTTCTTTTTTGTTTTTAAATTTTATCGAGGAGTTGAGTTTTTGTACAATCATAAATGCATATGTAGTAACAATATGATATGCCCCTGATCCCTAATCCAAAATCATCCCTATATCACCCACACCCCAGTCTCTTGATGCTTCTATATTTTCCTCTATAATACATCTGTCTGTCTGTCTACCTATCTATCCATCCATATATATATATATATGTATATAAGATCATGCATTTTCACATGGAACCATGGGAAACCCAAGGGGGGAAAACATGGAATGGCATTAGCCTTTGCTTGCTCTGTCATTATACATTTGTTCTTGAGTGTTTGATAATGATTCCCTCCTAAATGTAAGATCATATTTAAAAAATTAAAAAAAGATTGTACATTTTCAGAATTAAATGATTGCATAAGTATTATTTGCCTTCTCCAGGGAGTAAGCTACATTGTTGATTCCACCCCCAGATACCTCCCTATCATCCTTCTCTCTCCCCTTCTTTCCCCTACCTCTGCCAAGATTATGTGTTGCGTGGACTTTGGTGAATCTAGTACATGAACTTGACCTTTTACCCAAGCCTGGGTTTTTCTCTAGCCTCCACAAATGAGGGAAAGCATGTTTGGCTAATTTTGCTCAGCATAATTTCTTCCATTGATGTACATTTATCTTCAAAGGCTGTAATATCATTGTTTCCTAATAGCTGAGTAGAATATATATATATATATATATATATATATATATATATATATATATATATATATATATATATATGTATATATATAATCTCACAGTTTTTGAAACCATTCATCCAGTAATGGGCATCTGAGTCGATTCCATAATTTAACTATTGTAAATTGAGCTGCTATGAACATAGATTTTGCTCTGTTGCTGTAATGTGCTGATTCCTGCTTCTCTGGGAAAATACCCAGAAGAGGAATAGCTGGATCATATGGTGGATCCATCACTAATTTTTTGAGGAGTCTCCACACTGCTTTCCAGAGCAGCTATACCAGTCTGCAGTTCCACCAACAATGTGCTAGTGTTACTATCTCCCCACAACTCCTCCAGCATTTGTTATTTTTTATATTCTTCATTTTTGCCAGTCTGACTGGGGTGAGGTAAAATCTTAATGTAGTTTTGATTTACATTTCTCTGATTACTAGTGATTTGGAACACTCTCATATATTCATTGGCTTGCTTGATTTCCTGTTGAGAAGTTTCTGTGTAGCTCTTTGGCCCATTTTTTCCCCCTTTGGCCCATTTATGGATTGGATTATTTATGATTTTTGATATTAAATTTTTTGAGTTCTTTGTAAATTTTGGATATTAGTCCCCTGTTAGAGGAATCACAGGCCATGATTATCTCCATTCTGTGGGTTCTCTCTTGACTGTTTTGACCAATTTCTTGGTTGAGCAAAAACTTTTTAATTTACTGGCATCCCACTCATTGATTCTTGACTTTAATTCTTTCACTTTGGGAGTCTTGTTGAGAAAGTAATTGCCTACTATTAATTTTTCTTCTAGCAGTTGTGTGTTAGCTGGTTTAATTCCTAGCTCCTTGACCCATTTTGATTTGATGCTCATGCAAGGAGAAAGATATGGGTCTAATTTCAACTTTCTGCAAGTGGCTGTCCAGTTTGTCCAGCACCATTTGTTGAATAGGCTGTCTCTCCTCCATGTTATATTTTGGCCCCCTTTGTAAAAAATCAGGTGTTTAAAGATTTGAGGGTTTGTTTCAGAGTCTTCAATTCTATTCCATTGGTCTTCCTTCCTATTCTGAAACCAGTACCATGCTGTTTTTGTTACTACAACTCTATAACATAATTTTAGATCTGGTATTGCAAAACCTGTTTTTGTCTTTCTTGCTTAGTAATGTTTTGGCGTTTCTGGGTTTTGTGTTATTCCAAATGAGTTTGAGAATTGCTTTTTCTGTATTTGGACATTGTTATGACATTGGTATCTTGGTGGGGATTGCACTGAATCTGTATAGTGCTTTTAGTAGAATTAGCCAAAGCATTTTTAAAAATTCAGATGATAATAGGAGATTGAAGATACTAGACAACATACAGAAATTTTCTTCCTACAATAAGTGCTTTGTAAAGTCTGCATGACCAAATAACTGCTTAAGCTAAGGCTGACCCTAAAAGCAAATGCTTTTCTTTTTTTTAATTTTTATTTTTTGAACAACCTTACAAGATTTTAACAAAATAATATAAAATGTGTATAAAATGTGTAAATATTCTGGATATTGTAATTATCCCCAGGAGTGCCCCCCCCAATTACCCTCCCTTATCCCTCCCTAAAGCAAATGCTTTTTGAAAGGATAAGACAGAAGAATGCATTTAATGCATTATAGCAGAAAAGAACCTTAGTGACTTGAAAATAGTTTGATTTGTCTATCTCTTTGAGACTCCAAGTGGTTTCTGTGCATATCTTTGTGAATGAGGCCTAGGAACGCAGTGCTTCTATAGTCAGACCACAGATAATATTCCAGAGAACAGTTGAATGATTAGAGTGATGGTACAGATGGCATTCACATAAGAAATCTTCCACAATCCAGCAAATCAAATTTATTGTTGAAGCTAGACTGGAGGCTTAGCATTTTCTGATTTTGGTGGTTTTATGCAGTTTCTTAGTGTTACATTCTTATCTGTTATGACCTGTCCTTATGTGTGGTTGGAACTAGAAATTTATTCCTCTCTCGGGTTCTTTTCAAACCTGTTGGACCCTACCTGGATCAAGTAATATTATCTCTGATTTAAGCAAATAATTATTTTTTATTTTGTTAATTAGGTACCGATTTTTTTTTGTTAGTTGAATATGGAGTTACAATTGAGGGGGAATCTTTATCAAACAATCAAGAACAAATGTATATTTACATAGTTAGCCAAGGCTTATGCCATGTCATGTTTTCCCCACTTGAGTTCCCCATGGTTCTATGTTTTCCCCCAAAAGAACCCCTGTGTTAAATGAACTTCTCATGGAGGTCAGAGAGCTCCTTCTGTGTTGATTCCCCCATACTCCCTCCCTCCAGTCTCCTAGAATCCTTCCTAATCCTCCCTCCTCTCTGCCACCCCCTACATCTTCAGGTATCCTAGGCAAGGTTCCCCCTGTTTGTGTAAAAATTCATATATGTTGAGGTTGTTATTAGCTTAGCCATCTAACATACTGTTTCCAGTTGTATTCTAGCTTCCACAAATGAGAGAAAACATTTGGCCCTTGAGTCTCTGAGATTGAGACACTTCACTTAGCATAATTTTTTTCCATCTCCATCCATTTAGCTTCAAAAGCCATAATATCATTTTCTCTAATGGCTAAGTAGTATTCCATTGTATATATGTACCAAAGTTTTTGAATCCACTTGTCAAATGAGGG